>JAVTVY010035180.1:0-14079 GCA_036873755.1 Hanleya hanleyi | reverse complement strand
TTTCAACCACATCATGTACCTGCCCGTACGACATACCGACATCAACACGATCACGGTGGATATAAGAGATGACACGGGACGACCGGTGGCATTCGAACGAGGAAAAGTGATGCTGACACTTCATTTTCGACAAGCACGTGCTCCCCACTTTGCATAATGAAAGTACCTTACGAGTGCGATGCACGCAGCTATGCCGACTATTATGCCCAACAGGCCGGGGTGGCTTTCCGGTCTTTAGCGGTGCACGCATGCAACGAGGACATGGACTGGGGAACATACTCGGCAGCATTGTGAAAACGTTCCTGCCCTTGGTGACGCGTGGGGTGAAAGCAATGGGCAAACAAGCGGTACGCGGTGGACTGCAAGTGGCCGGTGATGTCTTGGGGGGTACGGCACCCCGACAAGCCTTGAAACGACGGGCCAAAGAAGCGGGAGGCGTCTCGGTGGCCAAAGCACAACGCACCGTTGGGAATAAAAGAGCTGCCCCACCGAGACCACGCACCAGTCGACGACCGACCCAGCGACGACGCACATCCAAGAAGACAAAGGATATCTTTTCTTAAAACATGGCCTTAATCCACGCCGAGTCCTGCCCCTCCACCAACAGTGAATTTGATTTGTGGACCGTGCCGCCCACACAAACCAGTGTCGAATAAGGATTATGGGTGGAGCATCTCCCGCTCTCCAGCATCAACGAAACCGGGCCCATCGAGTTCACCATCAGTAATGCGGATACGGCCTATGTGGATTTAGCCCATACCTACTGGTACGTGAAAGCCAAGGTGGTCAATGGAGCTGGCACCAGAATCGCTGACCAAGCAACGGTGGGCCCGACGAATCTCTGGCTGCACTCGATGTTTCAGCAGGTGGATATTTTTCTCAGCGACAATCTCATCAGTGACTCCACCAACACGTACCCCTATCGAGCCTACATCGAGACACTGTTGTCGTATGGCCGAGAGGCTAAAAAATCTCAGCTGACAACCGCTTTATTCTACAGGGACACGGCCGAGCACATGGACACGGCGGACAATGGGGGATATAACAAACGGAAGGCTTTCACTGCGAACAGTGCCCCGGTGGATATGATGGGTCGACTGCATGCAGACATGTTCATGCAAGACCGGTACCTCTTGAACAAGATCCCCATCAAAATCCGACTGATACGGGCGCCTCCGACCTTCGCCTTGATGGGCACTGACGTAGAGGGGCATGTAGCGGACTATAAGATTGTCATCCAAGACGCAGTCCTGTATGTCCGAAAAGTAAAACCGAATCCAGCCGTTCAATTGGGACACATGAAAGCCTTGGAAACAAAACCAGCCCAGTACCCTATCCGACGTGTACAAACCAAAGTGTTCTCTGTGCCTGCTGGAAATATGGGCGCCAACAAAGAAACCTGTTCGTGGGGGAACTACCCAAGCGATTGATCCTGGCCTGTGTGGAAAATACCAGTTTCAGCGGAGCCTACCCAGAGAATCCGTTTGACTTTCAACATTTCGGCATCAATTTTGTGGCCCTGCATGTGGATGGACAACAGGTGCCAGCCACGGCCTTAACACCGAACTTTGGGCGGCGAAATTTCATTCGAGCCTATCAGAGCCTGTTTACAGCCACCGGTCAAATCAACCAGGACGAAGGGAATATGATCAGTCGGGAGGACTACGCGAACGGACACACGTTGTTCTGTTTCGATCTGACTCCCACCTTAGAGAACGACCATCAGCTGGCCCTGGCCAAGCAAGGCAACTTACGGTTGGAAATCCACTTTGCACGAGCCCTCGCGACCACCGTCAATGTGATCTGCTACGCCGAGTTTGACAACATCATTCAAGTGGACAAGGCGCGCAACGTCCTGTGTGACTTCTCCACCTAACATGGATACAGACCAGATAAACACCGTGCTGGAGTATGACCCAGAGACACGTAGGGTCTTTCAAGGGGTGTTCGCCCGAGATGTGTTTCCATTAGACCGTATGTATCCGGCTGCTTACGTTCTCAACACGGACCCGATGGATCGACCCGGTGAACACTGGGTGGCCGTGTACTTGACAGAAGAGCAGGGCGAATACTTTGACCCGTACGGCCTGCCACCCCTCCATCCTGATTTAACAGACTTCATGGATCAAGGCACAGAGACGTGGTGTTGGAACAGTCAAACGTTGCAAAGCCTGACCAGTGGCGTGTGCGGACAATATTGCTTGTTTTACCTGTACCATCGATGCCGGCGAAGACCCTTATCTACCATCGTACAGATGTTTCACGAGTACCCCCAGGCCGAGGACCGCGATGTACTCGTCTATGACTGGGCCGCCCATCATTTCAATGTACAAGCCCCGTTCTGGGCTTAAGTTAATGACAAGCCCCTTGTTCTGGGCTTAAGTTTACAAGCCCCTTGTTCTGGGCTTCAATGTACAAGCCCTTTGTTCTGGGCTTCAGTTAATTACAAGCCCCTTGTTCTGGGCTTGAGTTTTCACGTGGTTGTTCTCACGTTGTTGTTCACTGAATAAAAAAAATGAGATCTCACCAAAAAACCATGTCTTGTGTGTTTTATTCCTAATGCATCAATGCCCAATGTGGAAATTCAGTCAAACTGAAATCAGTGGTGTAGGATGGGCCAAAATGTAACCCATCAAGGTTAGAATGCAAGAGCAATTATAGTAAAAGTACCAGAGAACCAATGAAATCACCCACAGACCAAGTACGTGGGTGTTTTCTTTTGGTCTAGGTTTGGAGCGGGGTATTTCCTATTGAGGTACGTGTATACAAGAGGAAAAGACTCGTCCAACACGTATAGATTATGTTGATGACTATAAGTTCTAGGTAACCCATCAAGGTTAGAATGCAAGAGCACTAAAGTAAAAATAGAGAGCCAATGAAATCAGCCTACAGACCAAGTACGTGTCTTTGGTCTAGGTTTGGAGCGGGTATTTCATTGAGGTACGTGTATACGGTGAGTGAAAAGACTCGTCCAACACGTATAGATTATGTTGATGACTATAAGTTCTAGGTAACCCATCAAGGTTAGAATGCAACAGCACTATAGTAAAAATAGAGAGCCAATCAAATCAGCCTACAGACCAAGTACGTGTCTTTGGTCTAGGTTTGGAGCGGGCATTTCATTGAGGTACGTGTATACGGTGAGTGAAGAGACTCGTCCAACACGTATAGATTATGACTATACGTTCTATGAGCATAATGCATGAAAGTGGCTTTGAACACCGTATTAGCCAATCAGTGACCTAGAATGGAGCCAAAGGTAACCCATCCATGTCCAGAAAAACATTACCCGGGTGTACAAGAACCCAGATGTAGGCGCGGACGTCAGCGAAAGCACACCGTGAATACCCCAATTCGATTGGCTGATTGTTCGACTGCTGATTGGTTCTTTTTCTCGACCGCTGATTGGCTCTTTTTCTCGACCGCTGATTGGTCCAAATGGACCTGCCCATCTTTCCCAGGTTCATCTAGAATCCCCTTTTTTTTGTGCTCAAGCTCTGACTATAGCGATGCCGCAACATTGTCTCATTGGACATTGGACCGTCTGACCTGGAGGTGACCCTTTGACCTTTTGACCCGCGTCCGCGCGCACTGCCGGGGATGACGCGGGATGACGCGCGCGCGCGTGCGCGCGCTGCGGGGCGCTGGGGCGGGAAAACACCCCGGCGGTTGAACATTGGAACTCTTGTGGGTTTGGAGGATGAACATACGGACGTCTAAGGGAAAAAATTGGAACTCTTCTATGTTTGAGGTAGTGTTTAGTGAAAACCCGGAAGTGACGTCACAACCCACGTCACCTGCGTATATACTCCTGTAAAATAGAGCCGATTTTATTTCTTTGGAAGGGGCAAGGTCAATAGGACTTGCGCTTTTTATACTACTAAACTGTGAAGTAGATTACATCTTACATAGGCCTTAAGGCCGTGATATGTATATGAAGTATTCTGGGGCATGGTCAGTACTTTCCAATTTTCCCTTCGTCTACTACTCGCCGATTTTTTTGATTTTTTTTATTATTATTTATTTATTTATTTATTTATTTATTTATTTCCTCGAGAGCTTTAAAATAAGACCTCACTCTACCCAATCGGCCACTAGTGCTCCACCTAGACTCCAACATGTCCACCCCGTATGGATTTATACATACTAATATCCCAGTATATGAGTGTATATGGGTCTATATGGATCTATATACAAGCCTACGCGGTACTTTCAAATTTTTTTCCATCGTATTCTACATGATCAACCTCATAGCTCATAGTAAAAGCCATAAAAAAAAACGATCACCCCTATACCCATACAGGCCAAATATAGCGGACATGATCTTCGCCTGGGAATTGGTCTAGTCCGAGTTGTCTCCCTTGCACCAAAGCGTATAGATGGCGCTCTGGTTTGAACGACGTTACTATCCGGGCAAATTTTGGTCTTGAGCAGCCATTTTGTGTTTTCTGAGCTGGGGAACATTCTCTGTCGCAGTTTATAACGGAACTTTCTTGCTTTTGGTGTCCGCTGAGATGAATAATGTGACGAAACTCTGCACGATTCATCGCCTGCATGTATACCCGTCACACGTGGACTGTAATCGAAGGAGTGTGCTGTGTTGTGTTCGAGCGGACGCATCAATTTGTGTGATATCAGACAGGAAACGTGAAAATTGATATTCTTTCACAGATTTCGAAGTGTATACAGTTCTGGTGAGCTGAACGCAGCCTTTATGAGCAGCGATTGAACGATGATGTAGGCCACCGAACAGGTTTTGTGGAATCAACATTCTGTAACACTCTCCCCCTTGACTGGAGGGATTTTATCGGACATCTGCAGTACGGAACGCTATTTGTTGCATACATTCGCTTATCGTGGCAGTCCGTATAATTTGTCAATTTTTGTGTTTGGTTTCGTGAGAGAGGACGACATTGGTTTTCATCAGTGCAAAACTCCAGCCCCCCGACCCGCACCACAACAGTGAAAGCTGGTGGATGAAATTCTACTCCACGGAACGGTAACGAATGAATGGAATATCTTACCAAACTCTCAGGTAGGATGTGGGTTTTAGGAGTTCACCGGGTGTGACAATTTCTTTATAATGATTTGTGATAAAAGCGGGTAAAACCTAATGTCAAAATCTCGTTGAAGGTCACGGAGATGTCGATAGTAGGAAAACTCCGCTACACTGCAAATAAATTGATTTTCCTGACTAAAAAAACATCCAGACTAGAGCTGACAATCTTATACTATTACTGTGAAAATTCCAACGAATTTATCGAACTAAAAGTTTGAAAAAAATAAAACTTTAGAAAAAAATAAAACACAATATTTTTTAGCAGATAGCATAATGTTGCACTCACTCACACCCACAGGCCGATTCATAGCCGCCATCTTATCCCACCACCCACAGCCGCCATCTTTCCATCTTGCACTCACTCACACCCACAGGTCGATTCACAGGCCGCCATCTTATCCCTCCACCCACAGGCCGCCATCTTATCCCTCCACCCACAGGCCGCCATCTTATCCCTCCACCCACAAGCCGTGTAGACTATAAATAACGTGTGATCTGTTGTCATTTATTCACAAAATACAATTATGAGTTCCAGAAGACGACCCTTGTTTACTCACCACCCTGCGAGAGGAGATCCAAGACATGATGCTGCTACAGAACACAGAGAGATGGTTAGCAGTGAAGAAGTTGGAGGAATAACGATAACCACAAGTTTTCAATGGAATGGAGGCGGAGATTTCCATACAGAAGAAAGAACGCCATATAGAAGAAAGAAAAAAACGATGTAGTATTTGTACCGATGAGGACAGCTTGTACGCTGTACTACCGTGTGGACATCTGTGCCTGTGCAAAGATTGTTGGGTGACACTGTCGTGTGAAGGAGCCATGTGCCGCTGCGTTGACGCCGGAGAGGAACATCTCAAAATAAAATGCCCCATATGCAGGAAGCATATAGGTGGTATCAAGAGAATCTACCGCGCATAAGTGTCGTGTCACACTTTCAAAGGCCCTTTTCAGGGCAAACCCATCTTTCCGGAAGTGGAAACTTCTCTCAACAAAGCACAAAAATTAACACCAACTCCCATCATCCTTTTCCCAAAGAAAACAATTTTTTTTAAATTTTTGGTCCATTTTTTTGAAATTATTGAAAAAAGGAATTTTTTTTAACATTGAATAAAAAAGGAAAAAAAGATTCATGGAGCCAAAAAAAATCTTTTTCATTTTCTATGTTTTTTTAACAATTAAAAAAGGTTTGAAAAAAGGGGAAATGGGGAGGAGAGGGGGGACAAGGGAGTAAGCAAGGTGGATGAAATAGCCCCAATTTTTTCTTTAAAAATGAACCGATGAGGTCGAGTGAGGTATCAAATTGAAGGTGAGGTGAAGGGGCATCTGATGGACTGGGTGTGAGTTGAATTAGGGTGATTCTGCGCATGCGCGGCGGCCAAAAGGTATGGAAATAGCCTTTTTTGGAGCTGGGGATAGCCAAAATTTTTATTTTTTTTCAAATGGACCAATGGGGTCGAGTGAGGTATCAAATTGAAGGTCAGGTGAAGGAGCATCTAATGGGCTGGGTGCGGGGTTGAATTAGGGTGATTCTGCGCATGCGCGGCGGCCGAAGGGTGTGAAAATAGCCTTTTTGGAGCTAGGAGAGGCCCTAATGGTCCAATGGGGTCGAGTAAGGTATCAAATTGAAGGCGAGGTGAAGGGGCATCTGATGGCCTGGGTGTGGGTTGAATTAGGGTGATTCTGCGCATGCGCGGCGGCCAAAAGGGTATGAAAATAGCCTTTTTGGAGCTAGGAGAGCCCCTAATGGACCAATGGGATCGAGTGAGGTATCAAAGTGAAGCATAAGTGAAGGAGCATTTAATGGACTGGGCGTGGGGTTGACATATCGATAAAAAATGGATATGACCTTGAACTGATCACGTGACCTCCCCGTGAGGGAAAAACCCCAGAACCAAGTCAGTACATGCATCCCATAGTCCCAGGTCACGCCCGATTCACGCAGACCGGAAGTGACGTCATACACCTGCGCACAACCGTGATGGAAAAAACCCAGAACCAAGTCAGTACATGCATTCCATACAGGCAGAATGCAGGCAGGCAGGGAGGCAGGCAGGCAGGTCAGGTCAGGTAAGTCAGATTGCAATGAATACACCCCTTTCCCTAAAAATCGACTCCTTTTATACGTTTTTCTATAATCCGCCATCTTATCCCACCACCCACAGCCGCCATCTTATCCCACCACCCACAGCCGCCATCTTATCCCACCACCCACAGCCGCCATCTTATCCCACCACCCACAGCCGCCATCTTTTCCCACCACCCACAGCCGCCATCTTATCCCACCACCCACAGCCGCCATCTTATCCCACCACCCACAGCCGCCATCTTATCCCACCACCCACAGCCGCCATCTTATCCCACCACCCACAGCCGCCATCTTATCCCACCACCCACAGCCGCCATCTTATCCCACCACCCACAGCCGCCATCTTATCCCACCACCCACAGCCGCCATCTTATCCCACCACCCACAGCCGCCATCTTATCCCACCACCCACAGCCGCCATCTTATCCCACCACCCACAGCCGCCATCTTATCCCACCACCCACAGCCGCCATCTTATCCCACCACCCACAGCCGCCATCTTATTCCACCACCCACAGCCGCCATCTTATCCTACCACCCACAGCCGCCATCTTATCCCACCACCCACAGCCGCCATCTTATCCCACCACCCACAGCCGCCATCTTATCCCACCACCCACAGCCGCCATCTTATCCCACCACCCACAGCCGCCATCTTATCCCACCACCCACAGCCGCCATCTTATCCCACCACCCACAGCCGCCATCTTATCCCACCACCCACAGCCGCCATCTTATCCCACCACCCACAACCGCCATCTTATCCCACCACCCACAGCCGCCATCTTATCCCACCACCCAGCCGCCATCTTATCCCACCACCCACAGCCGCCATCTTATCCCACCACCCACCATCCACCAATCAGAATCACGCTTACATACAAACAATTGTGACGTCATAGTTACATCCGGGTGAAAATTCCCTCAATTTCACCTTTGTATACTACTCCCCCATAGCCAGTATGGGCTATATGGGCTTATATACAGACCTACCCGGTACTTTTCGAAAAATTTCACCGCTTAGCTCCGGGACCCCTCCCATCGTGTTTTTCTTGGCGAGACGAGAAAAACAAGACCAAACAACCCATAGTAAAATCCACAAAAAAAATCCCAGGTTGGACCTATACCCCCATAGCCAGTATGGGACTATATGGGCCTATATACAGACCTACCCGGTACTTTTCGAAAAAATTCACCGCTTACCTCCGAGACCCCTTCCATCGTATTTTTCTTGGCGAGACGAGAAAAACATGACCAAACAACCCATAGTAAAACCCACAAAACAATTCCCAGGTTGGACCTATACCCCCATAGCCAGTATGGGGCTATATGGGCCTACATGCAGACCTCCGTGAACTTTTCAAAAAAATTCACCGGTTAGCTTCGAGACCCTTCCCATCGTGTTCTAAATGGCGAGGCGTGAAAAACGAGAAATTTTACATGGTCCCACCCTGCCTCTAGAGGGCAGCACCATCGATGCCAAAGGGGATTCCCCTTTTTGTTTGTTTATTTTTTGCGGAGATATAATGGACAATAAACGCGTCCTATTAACATCGTCCAACACCTATAGATTATGTTTATTACTATAAGTCTTCCCATGGTTTCATGTATTTTTTTTCGACCCTCCCCGCTCCAAGGTCACACCCGATCAAGTCAGGGAGCTCTGTGTTGGAGGTAGTTTTTGGTCTCTTGAGCTGGTGGCGCCCCCTGTCGGAACTCCCCGTCATCTCCCCAAGAGTTATCTCCCTGGAAAATGGGCCTTTAAATCAGTTTTCTATACTACTACCGCCAGTGCGTACCAGTAGGCCTAAAATAAGATCGCATTCGACAAAGTAACTGACGATTTCGGGCTCAAATCTCGTGCGACATAGTGTCTTCCAATCCAATCAAATATCGCCTTCTTGGACGAAATAATCAACACGTCGGTGGAACAGAAACTTTTTCACTATAAATTTGTTTTGTTTTTCAATTGAGATCGCAGTTTGGTTTTTCTTTTATCCAAAACAAGATATATATATACAACTCTCAACTACTTTTCACAAAGAAACACTAGAAATAAAGGTATAAAATCTAACCTAGACCCGAAGTCACTGTTTGATAACTGGTGTAAATATAATTTATATGGATCAGTTTTGTCCTACAATCCAAGAAAGCACTACTAAGCTAACAGTTTTGATGTCTGGCAACCGCAGGTCGAAAATAGTCCAGTTACCATCGATTATAGTAGGCTCCATGACCC
Source organism: Hanleya hanleyi (assembly GCA_036873755.1). Classification (NCBI taxonomy): domain Eukaryota; kingdom Metazoa; phylum Mollusca; class Polyplacophora; order Lepidopleurida; family Hanleyidae; genus Hanleya; species Hanleya hanleyi. The sequence goes on along the minus strand of JAVTVY010035180.1, from coordinate 4,689 downwards.
GATTAACGAACCAGAACGCATGCGCTCAGCCATGCGTCAATGCAGCCGCCCGCTGTTATCGGGGCAAGACAGTAGTTTCTAAGGATTAACTTGAATTATAGTGCAAACCCGGGATTGAATGATCATTTCAGCTTGTATATCATTGTAGTGATGACCACTGTAATGAGACATTTTTGCACAATTAAAAGTTCAATTGTTACAAATTCATACCGCTCAAATGCTCGCAGAGAGCACCAATTTACCATCAATTTCGTAAAAAATTCTATGCTGCCAGGGGGGACACAAGCAAGAGTTGTTTCGGGAGAATGAAGTCCATCTATCAGATGTCAGCACTGATATATTCAATAAAATGCTACAAAGTGGGTTGGAAGCAGTTGTAAGAGTAGGCTGCCCAATTTTCTCACCAGTAGACTATTAATTTAGTATTACAGTTAAGGGGAGATAATCACTAGATCTGACGGGCACATATCAGTGCATCGCTGAGTCATTTCTAAGTTTTATGGGCAGGAAAATCTGTCAAAAGAATTAAAACCTGTATTCCAATAAGTGCACAAACGAACAGAATTGAGCAAAAATTCTTACATAGGTTTGTATTTACTCCATATTTTGCACTGCTGGAATATCAGTCGTTTATCCTTTGGGAAGAGGGGGGTGGGGGTATAGGGTTGAGAAAAACTTTGTTGTGTATATACGGTTAAGATCTTTGAAGAATTTTTTTTTAAAATTGTTGCATTGTTACGGAAGGAGAACCCCACCATCACCAGACCACCTGGGACCTGTATGGAGTGTTTTAAATTCGTGGTGAATTACACAGAATAAATGCGTAGTGGTATAATCCAGGGTTTAACCGAAAAAAAAAATCCTCGATGTTGGCCACAACAATCCGGTGAAGGATTTCAGGAATCATATGCATGATTTTGGGGCAAACACTTATATATTTGCTCTATTGGTAAGGATTCATGGGTGGGGATACAGCAATTATACGCGAATTTGGCTGCCGACAGCGGGTGTCTACCTGAGCTATCCAGGTGACTCGGTTGGGTATGCTGCTCATGCTGGTCTTTCATCAGGCCACTAGGTTGTCTGCTCTGGGCGATAAGTGATGCTGTATGAATTTTTCAGGGGTTACTGAGGGTATCACAGGAGCCATGTGCGGCAGTAAGCACTGTTCTCACCCATGAATCCTAAGATGATCGTGAATGACAAAGTTCCTTACTAAAGCTATGGCCTTAAAAAAATCTCTTTCTTAAAATCAGGGTTGTACGTTTCATAGTAGGGACATCAGGGTTGTACGTTCCATAGTAGGGACGCCTGTTTGCTGTTTTACGGATGTAGTTGGCATCAGTACACAATTAATTCTGTTACTTGTTATGTATTAGCGTTAAAAATCGGCAAAAATCCAGAAAATTCACAATGCATAAATCCACCTGGCATGTCAATATTTACCTTATGGGACATTACCAGTGGAAGTCTTGACAGATGTTGACCATGGAAATTTCAAATTACCGCCACTGACAGCTGATTGGTGCCACAGAATGTCATTCGATTTGTAAACAGGGAGCCTTCTCACCCTTCACTGATCATGTCTTCATCCACCATGCTTTTTTCAAAGTGGCCCAAATCAACACCAGGAAGTACAGTTTGAAGACTCATCTGCAAGTTGAAATATCAAATGTATCAGAAATGCTGAAAATCGCAGCTCATAAAATCCATAAAGATCTGCTCTCAAATTTCTAAACAATGTAGATCGTGGGCACTGACCCGGAAGTGATTAATTGTGTACTGATGCCTGTCAGGAATGGAACCATTGTTAAAATAAGGAATGCTCTCATCTGAACAAACCATACCCATCCCCAAACATTCTTGAGAAGGCACAGATAAAACTATGCACAGATAGAGATTTTACAGCCTATATACCAAGGGTACCCCCTTTATAATTTCCCCTCAGTTTGCCCCATATGACTTAAGACTGAGGTACAAGTAAAAAGTATAATATCTCACTAACCTGTACATATTTTTCCATCTGGTAAAAAGCACCAAGTCGACAATCCTTCTGCCTATAAAAAGAAGTATAAAGCATTAACTAGATATGTTAAACACTATTTTTAATTATTTTTTTATTATTTTAATTCATTTTTTTATGAAATTATTCAAATTAAAGTTTAAAAATAAAGAAACTTAAATTCAAAATGTGTCAAAACATAATTTGTTTTCAACCTGCTCATTTAGGCTACATTTGGTAAAAATTTCCATCATGGCAGTGGTTAACTTCTCCATGTAATCAGTGGGTCATTCCAGTAATCTATCAAATGGGATTTAAATTTGATGTTGATACAAAGATCAAAGACATGTTTAATCCTGTAATAAGTGACAGCAAGATACACAAATGTGTACACAACACATACCAAAATATAACACAGAGGTGTTTATGGTATACACAACTCCCATATGGAGAATATATGTCAGTTCAATTGGATGGATCTACATCTCATCAAGATCTTGCTGGCAGTAATTAGAAACATGCACATATTACTTGTAAACAGTTATTATTACTGAGAAAACTCCTAAATAACATTGAGGAATATACTCTGTGTCAGATTTCAAGTCCATGAATGCAATGTCTGCAAACAGGCAACACTTGTCAACACACAACACAGAAGAAAAAAAGGAATAAAATTCAATGACAACATATCTGATGGTCATTTGCTGATCTCTGCTACATTAACAACCATGAAAGATGAGGACAGCTGGAAGTTGCCTAACTTAAACTGTTAACTGTTTGGTGAAAGATTAAAGTGGCAACTTACAGTGAGAAAGGCCTATCTTCCAACAGAGTTGGAGGCATACCTCTGAGTCACACTGTGCGAAATTCCCAGAGTTGATGTGTGTGTGTGTTGGGGGAGGGGGGAGAGGGTTGTATGGGGCTTGCTAATATTTGGTGCCTGTAATCCATGTTTCTTGCTATCTACAAGATCTCTGATATGAATATGAAAGAGAATTACATACTTATAGTCCTGGAGATAGTGGAAATGGAATGAAGAGAAAGTATTTGCTATGATGCAAATGTGACTGACAATAAACACACAACAATGAGAAACCCTCAACAGTCAGATTAACTGTTGACTCAGTTAATCAGATTTTATTCGTCTCATTAAAGTTACAAATGCAAAAGGCATTTTGGAAATTCTTTGTGTGTGGAACAAACATCTGAGTTTTTACAGGTGATATAATTAGTATTAATTTCATGTGGTTTTAGACTGATATAAAGTGAATTAATGCATAAATGATTTGAAGCATTGAAGATTTGAACTGAGATCGCGATTTTGAAAAAAAGCATGTAATTGTATCTATGTGAATTTCCTTTCTTCCATTTACATTTTATTGTATCTTGAAAGTTCATTTGCTCATAATTACCAGCTGTGTTAAATGAACCTCGTCATATTTGGCATTGACTATTTGGCCCTAGTACTGACAAATCAGTCATTTTTTGCCTATATTTGCTCCAAAAGGTCTCAATTTTGTCGCAGAAATGGCATAACAATACAAGAGATGTTACCCAGCATTATCAGTATGATATTTATTTCAACCACATTTAGCAAGAAAAAAAATAATTTTAATAATTAAAAAAATTATTAAAATTAATTAAAATTTTTATTTTATTTTATTAATAATTTAATAACATAAATTTGAAACAACCCTAATATTTGAACTTAGTTCAGGAGTCATCATGGAAAAAATTGAGCTGTAGCCACAGTGACGATTTAAAGTTCTCTGGTCAAATGTGAAAATGTCGTGTGACAGGCATCAGTACACAATTAATTCTGTTACTTGTTATGTATTAGCGTTAAAAATCGGCAAAAATCCAGAAAATTCACAATGCATAAATCCACCTGGCATGTCAATATTTACCTTGTGGGACATTACCAGTGGAAGTCTTGACAGATGTTGACCATGGAAATTTCAAATTACCGCCACTGACAGCTGATTGGTGCTACAGAATGTCATTCGATTTGTAAACAGGGAGCCTTCTCACCCTTCACTGATCATGTCTTCATCCACCATGCTTTTTTCAAAGTGGCCCAAATCAACACCAGGAAGTACAGTTTGAAGACTCATCTGCAAGTTGAAATATCAAATGTATCAGAAATGCTGAAAAATCGCAGCTCATAAAATCCATAAAGATCTGCTCTCAAATTTCTAAACAATGTAGATCGTGGGCACCGACCCGGAAGTGATTAATTGTGTACTGATGCCTGTCAGGAATGGAACCATTGTTAAAATAAGGAATGCTCTCATCTGAACAAACCATACCCATCCCCAAACATTCTTGAGAAGGCACAGATAAAACTATGCACAGATAGAGATTTTACAGCCTATATACCAAGGGTACCCCTTTATAATTTCCCCTCAGTTTGCCCCATATGACTTAAGACTGAGGTACAAGTAAAAAGTACAATATCTCACTAACCTGTACATATTTTCCATCTGGTAAAAAGCACCAAGTCGACAATCCTTCTGCCTATAAAAAGAAGTATAAAGCATTAACTAGATATGTTAAACACTATTTTTAATTATTTTTTTATTATTTTAATTCATTTTTTTATGAAATTATTCAAATTAAAGCTTAAAAATAAAGAAAACTTAAATTCAAAATGTGTCAAAACATAATTTGTTTTCAACCTGCTCATT
>JAVTVY010035179.1:0-15465 GCA_036873755.1 Hanleya hanleyi | reverse complement strand
TTCACAGGAAATTGTTAACTGGAAAGTACAGGTTCTATAACAGCTAATATATCAGTACTTGAGGCGCTTTCACGGCCGTGTATGTTTAAACGTATATGAAGCTGCACGATTAATCTATTTCGGATTCAGGGTAATGAAATTCCACTAATAAATACTCTGCGGAGGCTGGTGCCTTTTATAATATCTTATATACAACTAGTAAAAGGTACAGGTATAACCAAATACTCATGGGAACTCACCGGACGTGTAAGTAAAAGGAAGTCGGTAAGTTTGTTCACACCTTTGTACTAATTTTATATCAACTTGGGTACTAATTTTATCAACAAACTGTAGACTTCGGTACTAATTTTCTCAAAAATCTATAGACTTGGGTACTAATTTTATCAACTAGCCACCAATTTTATCAAAAATCCAGACTTTGGTACTAATTTTATCAACAAACTATATTTTTCCGCCTCAGTTAATATATTCACCATGCATTCCGCTTGACCTTCTAACTCTGCTATTAAGCGAAACATCATGGAATTTGGACTCCGTGCTGTATATATATATATAATTAAATAAACGTGCCTCATTTTTTCCAAGTATCCGCCATTTCAAAGTTATTCGTCGTTTTAGGGGTCGAATTTTTTTAATTATTGAACATTGGTAATATCATTTCCACGACGAAATTCAAAAAAATATGAGAGGTACCTATTTTTTTTAATGTGTAAAACCAAGATAGAACTAAATTGAACAACTCCTTCACGGTTTGGAGGGGTCATGGGATCGATTACGGGTCCTTCTCAAACCACCTCACTGGGGCATAATAATACCCGGGCATCAATCATCTTTTCGGACAGGATTGCCGCCATCCTCTCCCAGGGTGCTTTGCGCTACGCTGCATTTACCCCTGTAGGGGTCTCGCCATTTTTTTTTACAAGATTCTTGTAAAAACCAAGAACTGTTCTCTGACTGGTTCACTGATCGCAAAAATGTATTTTTATCTCGAAATACACTAAACAGTTATTCAATGTACACAGTTTGAAGGCATTACCCTATCGAACTATATATTGCGGATAAAAATATGGGTAACTAGCGACTGACATCAATTTGCTCAGTTAGACGGTCGCCATGTTCGTTCACTGTGGCAACAGATGACCTCGGGTCAGCTCCGGCACAGTCCGTGAGACCCTTACAGCGCTAAATGGAGAGGCGCAAAGCAGAACGAAATGAATACCTGGTAGAGCTTGGATTGCCGCCCGAGCAGCACACCACCGGTAGTTACATCATATATAGTAAAAGCGATGTTTGTGGAAAGTTCAGATTACTTTTCGATTCTGCATTATACCTCTGCTGACCTATAGCGTTAATTTATCTCCTCTGTTCTTCGCATTGTTCACGATCTTGGATCATTTTTACTTGCTCACAATTGCTCTAGTATAGATATCACAACTTTTGCAACCAACGAAAGGGAACTGCAAAACAATATAGATGTATTTGTCATGTACTGTGAAACACGGAGAATGAACGTGAATGATGTCAACAAAACTAGAGTTGTAATATTCGGAGCAAAGGAATACCAATGCATACTCTTTCCATTTTGGCAATATTAGTATTGACTTTGTTAATATGTACAAGTATCTGGGTATTACCTTCTCCCAAACCCGAAGTTTTGTGCATGCGAAGAAATATTCGGTAGATAGTGCTAAGCGAGCCATATTTATGTTAAAACGGAAAATAAGACAGTTTGATATTCCTATTGACTTGCGATTATCCTTATTTGACAAAGTCATCTCGCCAATACTGTTGTATGGTTGTGAAATATAGGGGTGTGAAGATCTTAGAATTATTGAAAATATCCATTTCGAATTCCTAAGGTACGTCCTTCGAGTAAACAAAGGAACTCCGATCTATATGGTGTATGGTGAATTAGGCAGATACCCGCTCCAGTTACTGGTCAAGAAAAAATTTATTTCGTTTTGGGGACATATTTTAATGGGGAGTGATAAACCGAAATTATCTTATTTGATGTACAATTTATTTCTCCGAGACACAGAACAGGGTGTTTATCAACACAAGTGGATAGAAAATGTCAAATTAATATTTCGACAGTGTGGAATGATCAATATTTGGTTGTCCCAGTCTTTTCCAAGTATACGTGTCATGAAAAAGAACATTGAAATACGACTGGGAGATCAATTCAATCAAAGATGGCACGAATCTATTTCCCTCTCCTCCATAGGTACCTTTTATCAAGTGTTTAAAGAATCTATACATCTCGAAAAATATTTAATAACACTACCCTCCAAATTAGGAATCCTACTCACGAAATTCCGTACTTCGAATACTTCGAGTACCTACTTGGACTCCCTATTGAGGCAGGACGATGGGGAAAATATAGCAAGAAATGACAGAACCTGTAAATTATGTACCAGCGGATCTATTGGAGATGAATTTCATTATGTACTTCAATGTTCTTTTTTTGCAAACGATCGAATATTGTTCATTCACCAATATTTCACCAATGACCCCTCTGTTTTCAAACTTAAAGGTATTTTCTTTTGTTCATATAAGCCACAGCTTTTAAAGATGTGTAAATTTCTGGACACTGTTATCAAAACATTCTAACTTATGAAGAAATACTGCATATAGTATGCTGAAAAATATAGAATTAACCATCAGTACTATATAAATATTCCCTTGATAAATTATACACATATATATAATATATATATGTAGTTTAATATATGCACATTATAATGTCCTTCTGTGTAACCGCAATTGTCATGAGAATGTACCTCACATACCACAATATAGTGGTCTGAGTGTAAATAAGACCACATTATAATGTCCTTCGGTGTACCCGCATTTGTCATGAGAATGTACCTCATATACCTCAATATAGTTGTCTGAGTGTGAAAATGTACCTCATATACAATGTACCACAATATAGTGGTCTGAGTGTGAGAATGTACCTCATATACCACAATATAGTGGTCTGAGTGTGAGAATGTACTTCATATACCACAATATAGTGGTCTGAGTGTGAGAATGTACCTCATATACCACAATATAGTGGTCTGAGTGTGAGAATGTACCTCATATACCACAATATAGTTGTCTGAGTGTGAGAATGTACCTCATATACCACAATATAGTGGTCTGAGTGTGAGAATGTACCTCATATACCACAATATAGTGGTCTGAGTGTGAGAATGTACTTCATATACGTCAATATAGTTGTCTGAGTGTGAGAATGTACCTCATATACCACAATATAGTGGTCTGAATGTGAGAATGTACCTCATATACCACAATATAGCGGTCTGAGTGTGAGAATGTACCTCATATACCTCAATATAGTGGTCTGAGTGTGAGAATGTACCTCATATACCACAATATAGTGGTCTGAGTGTGAGAATGTACCTCATATACCACAATATAGTGGTCTGAGTGTGAGAATGTACTTCATATACCTCAATATAGTTGTCTGAGTGTGTGAATGTACCTCATATATCTCAATATAGTGGTCTGAGTGTGAGAATGTACCTCATATACCACAATATAGTTGTCTGAGTGTGAGAATGTACTTCATATACCACAATATAGTGGTCTGAGTGTGAGAATGTACCTCATATATCACAATATAGTTGTCTGAGTGTGAGAATGTACTTCATATACCTCAATATAGTGGTCTGAGTGTGAGAATGTACCTAATATACCACAATATAGTGGTCTGAGTGTGTGAATTTCCCTCATATACCACAATATAGTGGTCTGAGTGTGAGAATGTACCTCATATACCACAACATAGTGGTCTGAGTGTGTGAATGTACCTCATAGATATACCTGTCACCGCACACAACATTTGCGTACACTTCGCCATCCAGAAGACGCCTTGCGAATCGTGTGTCGCCATTATTGCGGAGCGATATCCGATACTTTACCGAATACTGTTCGGCCTTCATTCAGCAGAGAACAGACTTTAGAAATCTGATAAATTACAGGCTTTTCATACTACTTTTGGAACATATATTGTCTGAGCTTACAAAATATACAGACATGAATAACTTCCGTAGCATCCAAGAGGTGTTGTAGATCTGTAATTTTGAACAAGTATGGCAACACATTACTCGAAAATGGCGGGTTACGTTGGGGTTACATAGGTAGAGGTTAGCTGATTGGCTGACGGCATCACGTGGTGTAGATTTCGGAGAATTCCCTCAAATAGTTGCCGAAATACACAGCCAGAAAAAAGGTGATACTTATCACCCTAAAATGGTGATGACAGCATCACCCAAAAAAGGTGTTGAGTTAGAGCCATTACCCTTTTCCACCATCACCTTAAAAGGGTGATGGCTATCACCATAAAAGGGTGATCGGCAATGAGTGCAAATGTTCATGTCATCGCCCTAAAAGGGTAATGGCTATTCCCCTAAAAGGGTGACGACCTGGACCATCGCCTTAATAGGGTGACGACATTGGCCATCACCCTTTTTCATCACCTTTAAAGGGTGATGAACAGGCATCATTACCATAAAAAGGTGATGGGCCATCACCCTTTTTCTGGCTGTGTAGGCTGAAAATGGATGCACACGATCTCATGTTCAGTCTTACCGCGTATAGATGACCCAGATGGTTACAGGTTGCGCACACAGATGACAAAACTTTGTTCGATGGCAAAACATGTTCGCAATAAACAGAGCAAAATGTTCGCTGTGTGCGTTGGGCTTTAAGGTCGACTTCCTCTATTGGGGACAGGGACATAAGTGGAGTGGGCCTGTGAAATGGAGCTTCCCCACATGAGTTAGGAGGATCGTAGGTTCTGTTTCCGCCGACGTATTCTTTCTCTCACAAAATTAGTTCCCATGCTAATTGCTTTGCTGAGGCTCCATAAAAACTGTCATTTGAGTAGTATTCAAAATTAAATCTGATATTCTATATCTACCCCTCGATGTGATATATATGATAGAATATACGCGAAAATTTCATGACGTCACAGTGACGTCATATTGCAACATCCGCCGATTATTTTACTTGAATTTCGAACATTACGGTATAGGTTAAGGAGAAAGATTGTCCAGAATAAATAGATACATGCACTTGTTTTCAAGGAACAAAAACGCAGCAAACTGGCCGAAGAGGATAAGTAAACGCACTGAAAGTTCTTTCTGTTTTTTTTTTTATATTTATACTTGTGTAATAAAATAGTAATGTAAATAATCATACATTGTAGATGTATATCTGAATATAACAACTCTTGTAGACTCACCACATTATTAACATCTCGAGTCAACACATATAACAAAAACAACAAATATAAACACCAATCCATAAACAGCTTAAATTGCGGATAAATTTAACTTTTGCACTCGAAAACTTGAAAGTATAATAATTGTTTCACGTGTTAATCGTTAGAAGTCTTTTGTTTTGAAGAAGCTTTCAACGCCGATTTCTGTGTAAATATTTCTGTTTTCTCGCTTTTTCAGCAACTTGTTTTTCCGTGTAGTAGTTTTGGTACATGCTGACGAGTAATTATATGTTTTGGTCAGCAACAGCAACGTATTTTTGTTACACATGATCAAATCCTGAGATTTGCTTGGCAGCCCATTCAAAGGAGGTGTTCGCTTTAGATGGATATTTTTCCCTTCAGAGTCGCTCTCTGTTGCTCTATTGTCTCGCTCCGAGCCGGCCGGTAAATTGTGATGTAATGCTCAGGTATTCCCCAACTCTTCGTCAGACAGGCTAGGCCAGTCTAATGGGAAATTCTGGTTCATATTCTCATACGATTACCATTAGTATTTTCATGAACGACCCAGATATTTACGAACAATAATCAGTTATATTACTATATAAACCGACTCGAAAACTGAAAAAAAATAATCACTGCCAAAAGTTCAGCAAACAATAATCAAGGAAGTAACTGCAACAAAAAAAAACAACAAAAAAACACAAAATATATTGGCACATGCATTATCACTTGGGAAAGCAAGCGTCACCACTTGTTGAGGGTCATTTCCTTAATAAAGGCCTTGATATAAGACAAGTTCAACCTTATAACTTTTCAATTCATAGTTACAACTTTCCGCTGCCCTAAGACGAAATTATGTATGTGTAACAATTATTTTTTTGCTCTGCTGGATCGTCAGAATATTCAAACACTGAACAAGTGGTCTGACTGTGTGTGTGGAGTTGTTTGTGTGCAATTCTAGTCACAAATTATAAGAAAATAAGGGATTATGTGCGTTAGGGCTTCGCTGTCTTTCATTTCACGTCACTTTTGCACTTTAAAGTCCAAACTGAAGATGGGAGAAAAAAGGAAAAAATGAAAATATTTTTTCAGGGATTTGGAGATTCGAACCAAAATGTTGCGTTTCTTTTAATCTGTAGTCCGACACTGTAACCATTCGACCAAGCAGCTGTTTACAATTATCGGCTTGAGGAATCATGTGCTGAATGGCGGTGAATGACACCCTTTCAGAGCATTACAAGTATTTTGACATATTTCAGTATTATGAAAATATGACACCTTTAACCAAAACGATTTTTCAGTATCATTTTGGATCAAACGCACCGCATTTCGAAATGTAGGGCTCGTTTTGGTAAAGGTGTCATATTTTATATATGAAGGGAATTCCCTTCAAGAATATCGCCAAAAATTGCAAAAACAAACAAATGCTTATTTTCTAATACTCGTAATATTTTTTTGGCAAGTCTCTTCTCGGTGAAAATTAAGAATATGAAAATTCAGTATTTTCTCTCTCGAGCTAATAACTTTTCCAGTGAACGAAAGGAAATTATATTTTCGGTTTATAAACGCAACACACTAAGGAAAAAAATACGGTCAAACCGAACACCTCCTTTCTGTTTTCATCCACCTTCCTCTTAACTACTGGACAATTTAGAAACAGATGTTCTGATGTTTCTGGTTCTTCCTTACAATTATCAAATACGTTAAACTCCAATATTCCAATTTCATACTGGACACTTTTCGTTGGGAGAACAGTAGTATAGAAAGAGCAAATCTGCCCCGATTGTTGGGACGGAGGTGGAAAATGTGGCATCTGGGAGGCGTCATGACGTCACGGACCTGGGATGGACCATTGGTCTTGGCTTGCTTGGAGAGGGGGCTTGGGTCACGTGATAAGCCGTGTGGATGTAAAAAGTAAGATTTTTGGTGAAACTATAAAAAGCGGGAACATGGAGTTTACACCCCCAAAATGTCGGGAAAACCCCATTCAAATGGGTCTAGGTGAGCCAATATGGGTCCTAAGGGGTCAGATAAAATCTCATCTTGTAGCGCTCGCTGAAAAATTAAAATGCGAAAAACGGACATTAAACCAAAAAATGCGGAAAGCCCCACCAAATGAGTCTAGGTGGGCTGAAATCTGTCCCAAGGGAGTTGTGACCTTCCGAGAGATGCATGGTAGTGGGTGGAAGTAAAAGTAGAACTTTACTGAAATAGGTCTAAGTGAGCTAACTTGGGGTAGTGATTTAGTGCAAAGGTGAAGTCATTGTGTCGAGGAGTAGTTGCGAGGGCAGGCAGTTTGGGGTGCGCATGGGAGTGTTTGCGCGATTGAGAGACCATTCTTGGTCCTGATATATCGTGCCCAACGCCTGTCTTAATGAAGTAACGCACTAACGACCCCCTACACATCCGTGCTAAGCACTATTCTGATTGGCTAGTCCAACAAGAGAACAATAACATCAAGCGTATTGCGCATTACACATTTTCTTATCCTTTCCATTAGAACCCAACCAAGCTGGAGGAGCCGCTATGGGTGTGTTCGCAATCCTCGTATGCTCTTGTCCGTGTATTGTCCAATCAGAAACCGCCATTTAAGAAATTTCAACCCTTCGGCCGTGTTCACTGTTGTCCAGTCAGAAGCCACCCATTGAGAACCTTTCTTGTGTTGCGTCAATCTCCGACCATGGTCGCTCTTGTTCGTGTTCAATGGTTGTCTATGCGCTCTTGTCCATCCCTAAGCGTCTTCGGGCAGTCCAGGATACTGTATCGGTAACATATCCTGGAACAGCTGTTTTCGCATTTTGCAGACTCGGCAGGCTATAACCCCATATCCTGTTCATGATGGACCTATCTCGCATGGGATTACCTCGCATTATATAATTCAAACACAATTTCCTATACCAGCATAGTATAAACCAGACGGTTTGTTACAATTCCACTTGTTTCTGTTCTCGGATTTCATGGAAAGGCAAGAATACTAATCAGTATAAACGGCTATCTCCGGTCTCGTTTCAGTATAGTAAAGGTTTGGGGACAGCTGGCCCCAATAATTCTCCGGGAGACCTGCACTCGGATTAAAGCATGGAATCGTATATGTTTGACTTGGGGTATGACGGTTCGGGTTACTATTGGTTTATTTCATTCACATTTAGAATTGGTGCTAATCGTCATACGAAATAGGTCTTTCGATTATGGACGCGGAAATGTTTTTGTGGACGACGGCTGATATTGAATGTTGGATCCGATGCTTTAGTTCATAGCTGGGTTAACCGTTAGGGAGAATGTGTCGGAGCATACAGGGGGAGACAATCAGTCTCGGGGGACATCTGGTCCTCTTACACCAGCATCAACTTCCCACAATGCCAACATATATCAAAGACCAAAAGGTCTGTACAGGAGGGCGGGTCTCGGGGACGAAACGTCCACCAGCAGAATCTCGTCATATACAGGTAAAAATTACAACACATATAAGGGAAGTGGGAAGAGGTGCCGACATACTGACAGAATCACATGATATCACAGTATAGTCTTCTGGTTAACCTATTCTAAAGCACATACCAAGAATCTAAGGCACTTTTAAAAGTAAGCCTTGATTTGATGAGCTAAGATTTCTAATGGGTTTATAAACGTCTAACGCATTGGATATATAACTAGGAGCGAAACCGTTGATCCCTTTAAAAATAAGTATAACTGTGTTCAATTTAATACGATAAGAAATCGGAAATCAGTTCATTTTTTTGTGTAGGTCTTTCGATCGTACAAACGAATCACAGTCAATGCTTAGTCTCATCGCTCGGTTTTGTACGCTTTTCAGTCTGTCAATGTCATGTGTGGAGTCATTGCACGGTTTAACAATAGTCAATGTGTGGCAGGATGAATAAATTATAAAATTGTTTTCTGGCATGAAAAGGTAAAAAAAACGTCGTATTCAAGCTAGGAAAAACAGTTTACTTTTGACTTTCATTATAACATTGTTTATATGGTTCAACCAGTTCAGATTATTTTGGATGGTAACTCCTAGGATTTTCAGTGTTTTACAGTCTCAATAACAACATTGTCCGCAGAAATTTCAAATGAAGATGAGGGTAGGTGGTGGCGCTTCTGGTCGGTGGTAATTAGCACATATTTGGTTTTGTCCATATTCACCGCCATTTTGTTGGTGTGGCACCAGAACTTTAAGCTGGAGACGTCTTGGCTCAGTTTTGATTCCACTTCGCTAGTAGTATTGCCAAATGAATGTAACGCTGTGTCGTCAGCATTCGACTCAGTTTGGCATTTGAAGTGTAGAGGCAGGTCGTTGATATACACGAGAAAGAGCAATGGTCCCAGTATTGAACCTTGGGGACTCCCGTGTCAGAAAGAACAGGTTTCGACAAGTGACCGTTAACACACACGCGTTGTTACGTCCAAGGCAGGATTTCAGAAGAGAGAGTGATGATTCATGGAATCCGTATATGTTCAGCTTCTCAAGGACAATTTGATGATCGATCAGATCGAAGTCTTTCCTAAGATCGATGAAAACTGCACCTATAATTTTGCCACAGTCAATGCATTCGGTCCAGGAATCCAACAGAGCCGTTATACTTGTTTGGCAGGAATGAGAACGCCTGAAGCCCGACTGGTGAGCATGAATGAGCTTGATGGATTCCAAATAATTCAATAAATGAATGCAAATATGCCTCTCCAATATTTTCGATAAAATGGGTCCGTAGTTGGTCCTAATTTGTGAAATGGTAAAACTTTCGCTGATTTTCATAAACTGGGAAAAGTTTTTTTCTTTATACACATATTTATCAAGTACGTGATTGATGGTAAAATAACGTGGGACGAGATCTTGAGAAATTTTGCAGAAATTCCGTCTAGTCCAGTTGATCTGTTTGCGTCCAGTGAATGTAGTTGTTTTTCGACGAATTCCTGATTTACTTCAGGAAATTGAAAGATGACGTCATCCGGTTTGCTTTGTTGGGCATGATCACGTAATTTATTCAGATGGTCAGTGTTGTCTCTGCTGGTGTTTATAATATAGTCCTTTATACTGGAGGTAAACCAGGTATTCATGCCGTCGGCAATGTCATTTTGGTCGGTCAAGATATTGTCATTTACATGAAGTTCCGGTGGGGAGCGGTTTGTACTCTGGGGTAAGGGCTCCTTAATGTGTGTCCAGAACTGTTTGATAGCACAGTTTCCTTTTTACAAGATAGTTAGTTAGTAGGATTTTTTCGCATCATATATCAAATTGTTTACCTTGTTTCGCCAGAACTTATAGGCTTGAAAGTCTGTTTTCTTGTTGCACTTGTCTCTTGATGTCACGGCATGGTTGATGTCGTCGTTCCACCAATCAGGTCTGTTTTGTATTTTACATGTTTTTCTTTGATTGGGGCATGCATGGGGCATATTTCTCACCCTGACATCGCACGTCACCCTGACATCGCACATGGGCATAGGGGGTCAAAGGTCATATTCGGCGCAAAAATATATCCCATGTTGAAGAGATAGGCGGTTAGCTGGCATATAGACGCGATGTACTACTAGTATGCATATAGGCCAAAATGATGAACCTAAAAATCCGTGAAGTCCATGCTCTCCATTTCCAGGCTTAGGATCACCGAACCTACATTCGCGAATGCCTACAAAATGTTATTGGTTAAACGTGCCTTCAATTTCGGATAATTACTTTGTAGCAAGGCAAGTCAGACATTGTGGTCACAATCTTTGCTTTGAAGTTGCTCTTTGACTGACTATTTTTCGAGCGCTCGTCTATACAACCATCGAATTGATTAGCTAAATATTGTGTAATTATTCTAATTTGGCGGTGACTTTCCACAATGGTGTTTGGTGGCAAGTAATGCAGAGCTAGGTGTGATGGTATATCCTAGAAAGTTCAATACGCCCAGCCACCCAGGTGAGCCAAGGTATAAATAGCTTGACTATCAGCATGCATTGTTTACTCAGGTCTACTTGTAAAATACTCATTTCTTCATTAATTGTCACAGGTTAATCAGCAAAATGTGGACTTCGCTGTTGGTGATCGGTCTGTTCGGCCTGCTCAGAGTCACCTGGTGTCACATTCTCTCACAAGGAGGAGTGAATCTAGCTCATAACCATCCTGTGAACCCTCAAAACAACGTCATGCAGCCAGGATTTCAGTCCCCGAGCAATCAGGGAGTAATGGGCCCACCCGGTTTCATGGGAAGAGGACGAAGACTAGATCCCGAAGGAGAGATGGACTGGAGAGGATTTAGAAACGCTCTCTTTCGGGGCAGAAATCCAAACGGACAGACGATTCCATGGATGATGGGTACGGACCGGACCAATCGTATCCTTTGCTTGCTTGCATCTCAATTTCGATAGTATAGCATCAAGTTTGATATAGTGTGGATGTTCCCCGTGTTGAGATTCAAATAGTGGGGTGTCTTTGATTTGTTTGTTCTTACTATAGGATTTTGGCAAATATTTTTCCTCAAAGAATAAAGGAATACCGATCCTGTTTGTGACTTTTCTACTTTTAGGGCTTATTCAAATAGTGGGGTGTCTTTGATTTGTTTGTTCTTACTATAGGATTTTGGCAAATATCATTCCTCAAAACACACAGGAATACCGATCCTGTTTGTGACTTTTCTACTTTTAGGGCTTATAATACCATTCCATACAAGGCCCAGACCGCTACACGGTTAAGAGGGTCGAGTCAAGTCTAGCTTCTGATCACATGATATTGGATACAGAAACAACATTATTATTTTGGGTCAAACGTTGACTAATATATTGAGTCGGTAGAAAAATCCACCCAAAACAAGTATAGGTCGGAATTCGACCCAGTTTTTTCGGTCAGATGTATCGACCCAAAATGTTCTACCCAATATGCAGTCAGAAAATTAGCACGTGAGGTTATCGGAGTTTTCCACCACCACACGTCGAGCACAATATGATTTCTTGGAAGATTATGCCGTTCAGTTTCCCCACCACCATTGTACGTTTTTGCTTACTACTTGAGAGTTGTGCACAATAAATAGATAACGCTATGTTCTCTATCTGGTACCACATTCTGTCTTCCATGATACTTGTTTAAGTTAGGCTTTAGCTCTAATTTTTAACAATTGTGAAGTAACCAGATTACTGACGATACTTTTTGGTCGCAATTTTGAATTTAGGACCTAGTAATTAAAAATGGTTCAAATTCTGGTAACCTATGCAATCAGAAACCCGTTTTATTTTTTCCTATTTTTTTATTTTATTTTTTTTTTATTACGGAAAATGGTGCGCACGACTTCATAGGGTCCGCATGTATACAGAGGTGACACGGTCTTGCAATAAAAGACGTATAAATATACGGCAGCCTAAGTATTATTCAGTCACCATTGTTAATATTCTCGCTGCCATTTATACCCAAACATTTTGGGTACGTCGCGTCTATACCCAATCCTGTTGACAGTTTATAGCAACCGTACCATATATCATATATAAGACGAGGTTATTTAAATAATGTTTGCATAGGCACGCTCAATTGATATTTGACGTACGATTAGCGTGGGAAAGTTTATATTTTATAGCACTACTTTAATTGATTATCAACAAAGATTAGAACGAAAGGTTGAAAAATATTGTAAACGTTTCCCCGCGTGTCAGTTGGTGACGTGCCAAGTTTAATGAACGAGTGCATGTGTGTGTGGTCTCTTATTGGGGAGTGATTCTGCCACCTGAGACAGATTGCGTGAAATATGCATGGAAATATGTCTATTTGTGTCGCTTTTTAATCAATTTCGCGATGGAAACAACAGTTAAACTTGAGACAGAAATTTCAATTTCATCTTGTAATTTATTTGCTTGTTTATTTGATTGTATGAAATATAGAATCTCCATGTAAAACAGAATCTCTCCAATATACCTGTGCTTGTCAGCATGGCGCGTGTAGATTTCACAAAACCGTGTTAGAACGTCCCAAATACACGCACGGGTAGCAGGATGAAATAGGCACAAGTGCTGTAGAAATAGTCGCATCTCGTTATAACGGTATATCTCCTTACTGTACATCATTCGAATTGCAGGACATCGTGCGTATAGTATTCCATTTGTGAGGATATATAGAAACGTTCACATATGTCATTTTTCTCAGATACTGAATAAAAATTCTCTAATACCTATCTGCATATCGCTATAATCCTTAACCTTTGCCCAGAGGCTTGCGGAATGACCAGACGTCGACAGTTCTCCCAGTTTGCCTTTGGTGATCGACAGGATACTGCTTGTGAATGTCTTTCTTCGGCTTGTGATGGTGGAACAGTGGACATGTCTCCATCCGCCAGGCAGCACTGCAACCTGGTCGGAGTGGCGACCCATTGTTGCTGCATGGGTACCCGGTGGCAGGGAGCACTCCCCGGTGTGTCAGGAACCTTAGGTGGGACTCCTGGTATAACAGGAGTATGGCAGAATGGCGTACAACAAGGTGTAGTCCCGGGTGTACAGGGAGGCGTGCAAGTCGTCCCGGGGATTCCAGGAGTGGTTCAGGTAGCACCGGGCCTGCAGCAGGGTTGGGAACAGTTAGCCCAGCCAGGCATGCAACAAGTCGCAGGCTTTCAGAATGGCTTTCCGACAGCCTTAGGTTTGCAAGGAGGGGTGCCTTTATCCACAGGCGGCATGCAGGTGCGCCCTGCTTTGCCAGGAGGTGTTCGTGTAGCCCCAGGTATACCGGAAAGTGTGTCAGGATCACAATGGCAATGGCCATATTCACAAGGCTCCCAAAGATTGGAAAATATCGGACTCGGGTTTCATGACCCTAGGAGACGTCAGTGATCTCGGAGGTAGTCTGTCTGTTGGGTGAGAAGATCGATTCCATCAAACCGGTATCGTATCGCGACATCAAATGTACACCGTCCAAACGTCGCTCGGTTACGCCCAAGATTCTTGCACATTTTTTTTATAGTATGACCAATATCGGCCATACGGCTATAACAGTAGCCTACTAGTAAACTATATATTGCACTGACCATACGGCTACCGGTACAACAGTACTAGTAAATTATATATTTTATCAATATATATACTATCGTTTTTGGCTCCGTACGGAGGCTCGCATTGGTGATTTTCCATTACACGCCTGTAAGTTTTCTATGTTCGCGCTAGACTGGCGGACTCTGATTTTAAATCAAGATATTAACAGACTGTGTCAGCGTGCTTTTCCAATGGTCTTCCCTCCAGCTATTGGTCATTCGTCCCGCACCATTTTAAATTAAGACGAGCATTCTCATTGGATCACTATTTCTAGGAGCCATCCCAATCTTCATACACAACCACGTGACTGTCTCAGTTGACCCATGATGCCTCGTTCTCGACTTCAAAATCTTCCGTCTGATTTGGAAAATGTTGTTGCTGCATCAGCCAGTAATTGGCCCTCCGTATGAGGGTCCAATACTATAGATTATGTTCGCGCAGATTCGTAACAAAGAAAACGAGTGATGCATCACGGGAGATGAGCTGATGCTGGAATATATATATTACTTTTTTATCTGATAGATTTATTAATTTTCATACTTTATTGAAAATATACGTAGACATCTACCATCCAATATTCCCCAGGCAAGGCAAATGTGAATACAACATTGGCATTCGGAACCCATTTAATCTCTGAAGTTGAGACGTCAAACGAGGTGACCGTAGGCCTACCAGGTAAAAAAAAAGAAGGATGGTTCTAAAAGAGACAACAGCGTCCATCAGCGCCGCCGTGATTTACTGAACGCATGGGAGATAATCGCGAAACAGTTCATATCTTGTCTCATGTGGATCAACAATCCACTTACATGAATCCCATACTGTGCAGTAATATTCCAGAAGTAGTTGCTAGTTCAAGCGAAATTGTTTTACTATTTCAATCAGTACTTTCTTTGCTGAAATGGGCTGGACAAGTCTATTAACGTGCTGATTGTTTGTCATTGTTATCTATCTACTCGGATATTTTGTAATATACCTTCAGTTGCCATATGTCGTACTTGATCACTTGGTATTTTAGGTCAGTTTATGTAATTATTTAGTCTTCGAGCGTTTCAATTTCCATATGTATGCGACAGACACGGATGGTTCAGCTTCATGATAAATAATGTTGCAACCAGAGAAATGATGATGGCCCGCCATCACCTTTACTGGGTAATGAGTTTGGTAGTCAATTCTACATGGTAATGGGAATGGGAGATGACCAGACCTCACCACCAGTAAAAGGTGACGACATCAGCTCATCACCTAATAAT